>JBAMJV010000427.1:0-43721 GCA_037951105.1 Echinarachnius parma
TCCAAATAAGAACATACAAACAAGAATGAAAATGAGAACAAACTCAAAAATTTAGTTCAAAGCTTCAACACAAAACCAATTTATAGTGATAAGTTTGATTTACATATACTTATATTATTTCAACTGAAATTATAAATATTAAAATACATGTTTACTGTATGGCTGGCTGTCTCACAATCTTTGCATACTTGTTTTTTAATGTTTAAGTAATGTAATGTTAACAAAATCAAACATTTGTGGGTTTATTCATTTAAAATTTGAATAAACTGAAGGAAAAAAATATTTATATTTGGTACCATAAGTGTTATTCTTCAAGCTTATTTCATGGCAATAAAGGATCATAAATGTAGGTGAAAAAAAAGATACAAAAACAAAAATTAAATGTCCCATTACGATACTAAAACAATAGAATAAATAAATCATCTCGGATTAGGCTATAAAATATCACACATTTTACAATGTATGTTTTGTATTAAATTACACCAATGAATAATGATTTTGGTATGTAATTAAAAGAAAACCACGATAAGAAGAAACAAAGTCGTTTTACCCTAATTTTAAAGCAGTTTTATAGATGAATCTTTAATCATATCGGCAGACACGCCACAAACTTCCAAGGCACTTTGTCTCCTTGCTAATACTCTGTGTTAAGACAGCAAAGAACATTCCAACAACCGGTATCAAAACAGTGGTCTCCGTTTATTGGCGTAGGGGTACACCTGTTAAAGGGGTGGGATTTGACCAAACATTTTCACTACTTAATTAGGTACACCTGTTAAAGGGGTGGGATTTGACCAAACATTTTCACCACTTAATTAGGTACACCCGTTAATAGAGGTGAAATATACCTTGCAAATGCATACCCAATCAAGCGGAGACTACTGTACTCTGTATCACTACATTATAAATGCCCATGACTCTCCGGAGGTTTACCTGTTCCCTACTAGATTTTACAATCCCCATAGAGCTATTAATACAGGTCCCACCTAGTTCCTGTAGGACCGTCCAGTTCCCATAGGCAATGGGTTAACCTGTTCCCTACTAGATTTTGCAATCCCCAGAGTTAATACATGACCATCGGGTTCCCATAGGCAATGGGATAACCTGTTCCCTACTAGATTTTGCAATCCCCAGAGTTAATACAGGCTTCCCCAGATTCCTGTTATCAATGGGTTAACCTGCTCCCTATTAGATTGCAATCCCCATATACATGTAGCTAATTTAGGACCCACCAGATTTCCATAGGCAGCCAATGGCTTAACCCTTTCCCTTCGAAATTCTGAAATCCCCATAGACTTTTTACCCAACCCACTTGGTTCCCGTAGTCAAGGAGTTAATACTGTTGCACCCATAAACTCTGGTAACTCTGGCTGGAGAATATGCATTCATCTTTTACTCAAATCAAATTCTCATGAATTGGTTACATTTTTAGGACATGTCATCTTGTATCACTAAAAGCCCCGAACGAGCAAAAGAACATATTGTGGTTGAGAAAGAGAAGGGTGCTATAGAGTACAGAAGCCATGACGTCATAAAAACACTTTTTTGGAATTTTCAAATTTTGACTTCATTTTCAGAAAGAGCATAACAAATAATGTCCAAAAATACCGAAAATCAAAGGAATAGGTTACGTATTGGCTGAGATATGCCCATCTGAATGAATTTTACTTCAATGGGCAATCAGTGTTATAGTGCACTGGTTCATAAATTTATGAACCAGTGCACTATAACACTGATTGCCCATTGACAAAAAAATCATTCGGATGGGCATATCTCAGCCAATACGTAACCTATTCCTTTGATTTTCAGTATTTGGACATTATTTGTTATGCTCTTTCTGAAAATGAAGTCCAAATTTGAAAATTCTAAAAAAAAGGTTTATGACATCATTTATGACATCTCACTTCACCACTCTATTAAAGTCACTTTTGGTCATTCAGAAATAATCATGTTTAAAGTTTTGGAGCCCTGTACAAACAAATGTACAGTGTAGCTCTCTTTCAATTTCTGTTTAAATGAATATTTCAAATATTAGGAATAATTTTTATCTGAAAATTTGGCATCAAATGGGAGGCTCTGACCTACAAGATGGAATACAGAACTCAATTTAGATGACTACAGGGGGGTGTTTCACAAAGATCCCAAGTTGAACTTATCTCTAAGTTGGACTTTAAAATTATGGAAAGCCATTTGTAGCCTCGGAATAAAATATATTCAAAAGCAAAAATGCAAGTATTTTAGACTTTTTATAAATTTTACACCAAAAACTATTTACACCAAGATCATGAACTCCCCTTTTAAATAGAAAATATCAATGATTTGAAACAACATTGTATGCCTTTAAAAAGGGACTTTTACCACAATTTTTCAAAGAAACTAATGGCTTTCCATACTTCCTAAGTCCAACTTAGAGTTAAGTTCAACTTAGGATCTTTGTGAAACACCCCCCTGGTCACTTAACACCCTTATCACTCTCACTCAACGTTAGGTTTAAAGATCACTTGTGCATGAAGAAACCGTCACATTTTCTGTACCTTATATGGTCTATATTAAACAGGATTCATTTTAGCCAAGACATACTTCTGTTGGACTGGTACCATCTCATCCACGATGCAAGAAATGTGTATTCATGTTTTGTCATTTCATGGATTAAATCAACAAAAACATTAACAAATATTGCAAAATCCAGTAATAATACTCCAAATGGTTGTGAATAAATGACTGTCAACATATATGTTCAGTTACACTCAAAGACGCTTTAGCAATCACCTGTCTATATAAAGACCAGCATGCTGGACTCCATAGGAAGCAGTTTGTATGTAAATGAACCTGCATCTAAACACCTCCTGCTCATGAAGACCACATTTTGTGCAGGTTTTGGGTGGTCTTTATAGACAGGTTTGACTGTACAATGTACTAGTATTTGTGCTAAGACATATGTATAGTCAAACCTGTTTCAGCGACCACCTGTGTATAGCAGCCAACCTGTCTTCAGTGGCCACCAAAAGTGATCCCCTGTGGAGATAAACAATGTTATGGATCCTGTCCTTAGAGGGCACCTTCCCTATTAACAGTGTGGCTATGTTTGTTCTTTCACTTAATTTGTCACCATACACAGGTTTGACCATACAATGTGACAAAACCAGTCTATACAGAGATCACTTTTCTTGTTCCCCTTTAGGTTGGGTTTGACCATTCATCTCAACAAAGCCAGCCAGACTAATACCATAGCACCCACAGTGCCCAGCTGAACCATATCTCATCCAAAGTGCCAGATTTTCTCATCCAAGTGTCATCCACTCCCCTTACAACGTTGTTTCAGCAAACCGCCTGGGTACCAAGAAATAATCAAGAAATAAAATAACATTAACTTCATTTTTTGAAACAAAAGCTGGAAGACTTTAATTAATACAAAAGCGAGGGTGATGTTTTGCTGGTGACTTATTTGTCCTGAAAGGGATGAGAGATAAACTAGATGGATCTTCGACTGCGCGCAGTCGAAAATGATGCCTCCGCCATTACGCAATTTATTTATATCAAGCCCAAATCAACATGTACACTGAATTAATTCTGTCAACTCAATTTTGATGGTACTCTGTCTTTTAGATCTTGACGTATCACAATTATGAGCTATAAGTGACCTTGACCTTTGCCCTCATGACCCTCAAGATCATCGGTCCCCAAGATACATACATGTACCAAGTTTGGTCAGAATCTGTCAATCCCTTCTTGAGATAACGCGATCACGAGCTATTTTTGCATATATAATGAGCTCTGTGACCTTTGACCTTTGACCTCATGACCCCAAAATCTAATCAGATCATTGGCCCCCCAAAATACATACATGTACGAAATTTGGTCAGAATCCTTCAATCCGTTCTTGAGATAACGCGATCACGAGCTATTTTTGCATATATAATTAGCTCTGTGACCTTTGACCTTTGACCTCATGACCCCAAAATCTAATCAGATCATCGGTCCCCCAAGATACATACATGTACCAAGTTTGTTCAGAATCTGTCAATCCCTTCATTGGCTCTCTAAGGAACATATAAGTACATGTACCAAATTTGGTCAAAATCCGTCATCTCCGTTCTTGAGATAACGCGATCACGAGCTATTTATGCATATATAATGAGCTCTGTGACCTTTGACCTTTGACCTCATGACCCCAAAATCTAATCAGATCATTGGCCCCCCAAGATACATACATGTACCAAGTTTGTTCAGAATCTGTCAATCCCTTCTTGAGATAACGCGATCACGAGAACGGGACGTACGGATGTATGTACGGACGGACGTACGGACGGAGGGACAACCCGAAAACATAATGCCGCCGGCTACTTTGTTGCGGAGGCATAAAAAGTATATATATTCAAAATTTGCGTTCAAACAACTAAATTTGTAACTTGCTTCCTTTAACAAAGTGTTTGCATATTTTTGTATACAAATACAGTTTGGCAAAAATAAACAAGTAGATTATAGGAAGCAAGTATGTTCATGCACTTTTTATCTCTCTAATTTTCCTTCCCCATTGTTATGATTATTTTGTTCTAAGTTTATAGTTTAGGATAAAGAGCAAAGATTGGTGGGCTATAAAAATGAAGGAATATAATTGAACCTGACTGAGCGTACTTGTGTCTAGTAATTCATATTGATCTAGGACACAAATTGGTGAATATTCTTGAAATAAGTTGGTACAAAATGTGGAAGTGGTGTGGCAAAATTGGTAGAGCGCGTGTTTTCCAATCGTGAGATCCCCAGCCCGCTCCGTTTGTCCCTTCAGCAAGGCATTTAATCCACATTGCTGCTCTCTACCCAGGTGTATAAATGGGTACCTGGTCTGGTGAAAATTAGCTTGGTGCATCTATATGGTTGCCCGCGGCTAGTATGCTCCCCAGGGAGTTGAGAATGTGTCCAAGATAGTTGTGTGGGTCTGAACTGTACCAAATGACCAGGTATAATAATAAGCTGTTCTGCATTAGGCGCTACATAAATACGATCTATGATCTATTATTATTATTATTCTTATTGAAAGACTTTTTGTTGGCTAAGTACTGACCTCCTGGCGTTGGCAAGCAGTGCAGCTTTCCTTTCCTGCAGTGATTGCTGTCTCTCAGAGGAAGACCTTCCAAAACGGTCTGCTGCAAATTTGGTACACTGAAAGGAAAGGACAATGGATTCAACTTGCATGAAAGGAAAGTGGATTCAATGTGCATGAATGTAAATGAAGATTGATTCAACTTGCATGATAAGGTAAGATCGATGAAGAGTTTCTACACAAAAAACAATGAAACACAAATAAACATAGAATATGTGACCGGCTATAGCAAAACCCTGCACTTGTCGGTAAAATTCAAAACATAGATTTTCATACCATTAGAAAGTCCTCATCACAAACTTTCATTTGATGCTTTGTTCTAACAAATTGGTAAATAATTGGCGAAGATATGATTGTTTCAATTTTACAATCAGAAGTCTTTTACACACATTATGTGTTAAAACTTAAAATGCCAATTTCTTCAAAACATGAATGACTGACAAGTGCAGGGTTTTGCTAGATAGCGGTCACATATTTTTGGAAATATGGTGGAAAGTGTTACATATTTTCAGTCTTATTGCAATTATCTCATAATGTTAAAAGCTGTGTATCTTGTGTTTTGTTATATAAACCCTTCAAATACAAATCAATATGCTATTGCAGTATTTTCTTTTCAACCAATAATGGTTAACCCCAAAAAACATAACAAAGTAGCTAATTAGTAGACCAATTTATTTACTTTTCTCATATTTCAAATGTTTACCTATGACATAAACCATTTATCTTGTTTGTGTGATTTGTCAGGGTTTGAAAGCTCCATGAAAATGACAAATTCCTTGCAATGTATCAACACTAATGGCCAGGTGCGACGACTTGCGTGCACGCATAGGATCCTGTATAAAGTAATCGCTTGCGCTCCGAGTCTTTTCAATAAGCATGATTGACTCATCAAACAGTTTTCCCGTGCTCGGGATTTAGGGCGAAAAGCCACAGACATTTATTGGAGATATATATACATGAACATGTACTTACTGCTGGTGATGGTGCTGGTGAATCTCCCTGTGATGCATCATGTGACCCCATACCAGCATTGTGATTGGATAGACCTTGAGATGTATTGGGGGAGGTGCTTGAAGAAGGGTTGGAGGTGGATCCCCCCGGGGCAACCTGAATGTCATCACTGGGGATGGGGATGGCGGTCTTGTTCTCCAGTATGTTGAAGATCGTTGTATCCACAGAGTTGGTAGACTCTGAAATTCAACGTGAAATTAAACATCATTGAGCGTGGGAATGAAACACCCCCATTCGCCATTTTGAACTAGACTAGTTTGTGCGCACTGAGCCACAACATATTTTTGCACTGAAGAATGAAATGGGGTTTGATTTTTAAAATGTCTCCCTTATATGGAGATATTTATAATTGGATTTCCGGCTTTCCGTCTTTTTGTTTGTAGTGGTAAAATCTTACATCTTTTTTCATATTTTTTTCTTCTAACTATCAATCATTCATCGTCCAGTAGATTAGTGCAATGACATTGGTATATGATTGAAGTCTCAAAATCACTTTTGGAAAAATCATACAAATTTGATGTATCACTTTTAAAATGTGAACAAAAATTAACAAGGTAATGAATTATGACTGTACCCAAGTCTCTCCTGATGATGTGAGCTGGAATGTGAGGTAGGACGTCTTGCACTTGCTTCACCATCTTGTCCATCGCTGGACTAGACTGGCTTCTGGGAGAGGGTGCTGCTCTCTGCTGACTACTTCTAGTTTGAGCTGAAGGAACTGCTCTCGTGGACCCTAGCATAAGAAGGTAGTAAAATGTAAGCTTATTAAAGTAGATGATTTTCTTGTCACGTTTTCATTTTGTTTTGTAGTCATTGCTAGTCCCTGTTACATCATGTGAGCAGCATTCATAGAATGTTTTCTTCATTTTTATTTTTATTTTTGTACTAAAATGGATTCTGGGAGAGGTTGCTGCCCTCTGCTGTCTACTTCTAGTTTGAGCTGAAGCTCTCGTAGATCCTTGCACAAACAAGAATGTCAAGTTGAAGGATCTACTCTTGTAAAGCAAGAAACAAGGGAGTAATTTGCAACATTCAGTCAATGCTAAGGGCGAGCCCTGCATTCTTTGGAGGCTAACAAATAATACATTGACTAGAACAAAGAACAACACATAAGTATTATTTTTGGCACCGTTTTGTGATATCAAATAAATACCCAACATTTTGCTAAGGGTTGTGTAATTCATTAACAATGCAATTAATTACCACCACTTACGGAACCACTATTATTTCCTGGTTCCGTACGAGCCAAACATTTGCGAGTGCGCCAATTCTATTCACGCGTACGTTTGGAGACAATAGAATCCCGGACGATTCGTTCGCTCTGGACAAAGGTAGTCTTCGTACACGCAGACCCATATACAAAATTAATGTTGTAGTATGGTGATGCGTTTTCCAAGTTTTTTGTCTTTTTCTGGAAACATATTTTGTTGATGGAATGAACTACTAAAGATGTTACCTTTCATTTATAAGAATATTTGTTTTGGGTGGTGGTACCATTTAATTGCAAATATTGCATTTGACTGTTTGACAAAGTTGTTTACCTGCCGAACTTGCATCTCTGTGGATCCTTTTCACATACTCTGCTTTGTCGGCACTCGTGTATGACGTTGGC
This sequence comes from Echinarachnius parma, assembly GCA_037951105.1. Classification (NCBI taxonomy): domain Eukaryota; kingdom Metazoa; phylum Echinodermata; class Echinoidea; order Clypeasteroida; family Echinarachniidae; genus Echinarachnius; species Echinarachnius parma. The sequence continues at coordinate 7,725 of JBAMJV010000427.1, forward strand.
TCGATTCGTAGCGCCGTTGCCATCATTCGCTGCACACCTTGTGAAAACTCATCTGAACTTGCAAAATCTGTTCTTCTCTCAACCGGTAGGACTCTATCAAAATTAAAATGTAATTTGTAATTAATCTCCCCAAAATTATGATTAGCATTTTCATTAAGCTTAGTTTTGGAACCAATAACTCTCAATAAGATAGGAAATTGTAAATAAAAAACCTGCTTCATAGACTATTACATCCATATCAGTGCTGAGTGACAGATTCATTAGTCATCTGTTCCTTAATTGTCAGTAAGAACAATTTTATTTTGCGCATAATTAAATGGCAATTAGATTTGTGCTGCCTATTTGGTTGCAACTGTATGTAGCACAAGAAGCACTTTCTTTCGTTCAATTTTAAAGTGGTCCATTAGGAACTTTGTCAAATTCAACCAAAATTACTTGAGCTTTCACATTTATCTTGTACCTAGTTGTTTCGCTCAATGGTAACAGAAGAATTAAGTGGGTTGTGATTTGTTCATATGTATCCCACAACAAAGAAACCACTACAATTATATTTTTTCTTTTCAAATGTAGGCAACACACCTGACTTTGAAGCGGGTGGAAGGTACAAAGAGGAACCAGAGAAGGTCTTGCCAAAGGCTAATAATCCACCTTGTGCAACAGTAGCACAACAAAGAAACCAGACAACAATTTTCTTTTTCTTTTTTCAACTGTAAGCTAAAGATTTTTTTGTTTACCGTTTAAATGCAAAAACAGATAAAAACATTTTTACGGATTTGAGATACATTGTTATAGCAATTAACCCTGTTGAAAAATTAAGAAAATAATAAGAAATGATAATCTGTCATCATGTCTTCAATAATATATTTTGATATACAATATTAAAGTAAGTTATCATTAAAGACAACATTTTGTGTTATATGATGATACCTTTATCTTCAAAAGTACGCTCATTTTGTTAAAAAATTTTTTTTTTTATAAACTCTTAAAAGCAACACACCTAACTTTGAAGATAGTGAACGGTACAAACAGGAACCATAGCAGGTCTTCCCAGAGACTGCTTCCGAGGGCCTCCACCTTGATGTCCAGGAAGGGTCTGTGGGTCGTCACGAGGAAAGGCTGCACATCCTGGTTCAGGGAAAACGCCCATGAACTGAATGGAAAATAAATCAATATAATGAAACTAACATCATTGTGTTTATTTGTTTATGGGTTTTTTTCACTGTTTTTGTTGTCTTACCCTCATCTTCCTTCTTTTTGCATGCGCCATGAGTATCTTTATTAGGTAGATACTGCGCATTGAACATGCATTTATTTTTCCAAAGCTGACGTTACATTATATATTACAAATGCCCCGTTTTCCGATTTTTAAAATGTCATAGTACAGTAAATATAAGACTTACACATTTATAAATTCATGTTCCTGAACATTTCCTCGATGAATATAAAGTAAAAGTGAATTTAAGCACTATAATTTCCAACTAATCCCATTTGAAACATCCTTGGAAAACCAAAGGAGGCAAACGCAACTGCCTCTTGACCAATCAATAACCAGATCTATCCTCCCTTTTCTGTTTTCAATTTGTGTTTACTTGTTATCTGTGTTTGGTTTGTTTGTTTGGTTAGGTTTTTTTAATTCAAGGAGAGGGGGTAGGAAGACCACCACATTGCCATGTTTCGTACCCAAATTTGGGGAGACCTGCTTTGCCGTTGGTCATGGCGGCTCTAGAAAGATTAGAACTGCAATTGAGTTTTGCGGACGATTGTCGACCGTTTGTTTGTTTGTTTGTCTGTTAGTGTGTTTTTTTTCTCTTCAGGGATGAGGGGGTAGGAAGTCCCGCACCATGCCACGTTTCTTACCTAAATTTGAGGAGCCCTGCTTTGCCGTTGGTCATAGCGCCCTCTGGGAAGGCCAGTACTGCAATTGAGTTTTGCCGACAATGATTGCCGACTTCTTCCAGGAATTTCTGTCTGCCATGTTCAGCTCCCATGTCACTGTAGCCCAGTGCCCAGTTCAACAACGGGGGTAGATTCCACACATTGGGCTGTACAGAGTAAAGACAGCACAGTAAAACGTGAACTGGTTTTGTATAGACATGCATATATGCATTCTTGATTTAAGAAAAAAACAGTTTGTGAGTTCTTAGTGCTGCTTTTAAGGGGCACAATCATGAAAATGTCAGTTGAATCATTCTCTTTGACAATATTTAAAGTAGGCTTTCATTTGGATCTAAATAACCTTAGAGTAAGTTAACTGGCTACATACAAGAAAAGAATCGACTCCAGACAATTTGCAAAATGGTGAGAGTCCCTGAAAGAAGCTGATTGACACTTACAACAACCGAAGGGAAGAGAAGTCTGATGATCACATGATCCAATACTGAGACGTGATTGGCTACGATGACCTTCGCGCTGTTATCTCTGTATTCTGACTTTGGAGGGATGACGATCAGACCAACGGTCATGTACATGACCCGCAGTATAGAGCTGCAGAGGTTACAACACAATAAGAGGACAGTTATAGATACAGATCAATAGTACATGACCCGAGAACTGCAGTTTTAACAACACAATATGAGGACAGTTAGATAGAAATCATTACTTTTTAATTTTAATTTTTTCAAGCACTCTGTCTCTGATGAAGATTCTGCTAGGATGAAAAGCTCAGTCTTAAAGGGACTTAGTAACATTGTCCAAATCCTCAAAATCCAATTGGAATTATAGCGGTTCTCTCATACCTTGTGTTCGTATTAACAAAAAAAGCATGGGACAGGTTTGGGTTTTTGAAATTTCCCTTTCGTTACAAAGATATTTACGATTGAAGTGTTCAGATGTTCAATTATCCACTGGATCGTCGAAACCGTGTACAAAGTCAGTGCAATGAGTTAGTGAACATCACTTTGCATTTTTGCTCATTACTCGGCCATATAACGTCCATTTAACTTGAAATTTTCACACAATACCCAGTGGACATATCAAATAACAATACATTAAAGCAACCATTCATCAACCCAAATGCAACTATCCATTGCATAAAGAGTCAATAGTGTTTGATACGTAGCTGTATCAAAAGGTTTAACTAACCAGGGCTGTCCCTCAAGCCTTTCTTTCAGGAGGCTAAAGTTACATATCCGATAGGATCCCACCATAGACTTGAGTGTTGTAGATCTGTAATTCATTGGTGGCCAAATGAAAATTCTGGTGCTCATTGGCAGTTAGCACCCAGGCAACCATTATGAAGGGCAATCCTTGCTTTCGCTTTAAATCAATCGCAACTTTTGCTACAACTACAAGTATACCCACATTTACATGCCGGACACGCAAACAGTGTATACATAATGCATGGGTGACGGTCGTTATACTATTGGTACACGTGCATTGTATGCAGTGCAGAGGACACAGCACAGTACTGTAATATCTGTTTGTGTGAGTATACCTACCTTCTCAATGGAAACCGCCATGGAAGAATAGAACCGATGATGAAGATATGAAGAGCAAGGAAGATCCGCAGTAATGCAACGATCAAACCAAGCGGGAAATAAATGGCAAGCCACACAGCTGTTTTACCACTTCCGATTCTGCAATGAATGAAGGAAAGGATGAACGGTATACAGTCAAGAAGAACAACATATTTAACAATGTGTGTTAGTCATAACATTAAGCACCTCTATGGCATGACATTAGATATTCAACAATTCAGAAATAATCATATTTGTTCATAAACTGCTAACTAACAGGGCAACCAAATAGAACATATTTTTTAGTGTATTTCTCTTCTTTTTTAAAAACTTTCAGTCAGTCAAAATCTAATTTTAGGCCACCGTGTTAAAGTATTGTTTCCTACCCTTTATACACTCCAGAAATCTAACAGCTATATCTGAATCAACCAAACTCAAAAAGTTTTTTTTTATTATTATTGCCTTCCTCTCACTAATTAATACGAACGTTTTTGTTAAATATCAAATTACCACTCTATTATTCGGGATATTCAAAAGATTTAATTGCAAACAAATTGTGATATATGTCATTGATACATTAAAGGGGTAGTACAGTTTTAAGGCCGAGCTTTAGTAACCCAAATCTGCACAATAACATTACAAACTAATAGTTATAACTTTACCATGCTCGTAAGGTAAAGGAAATTACAAACGACTAAGTAAAAAGCATTTTATCATTCAAAAGTAGTCATTAAAACACACAAGGGTGCTCTCTAAATAAACATTGGTTTTAACCATTTTTCAAACAAAATTATGCATGTGATGTTCTGCTGAAATCAAGATTAAATAGAGAGATCATCAACAACTAGTTTAAAACATCTTTTTTTAAAATGTGAAAAGTGTAAGCATTTTTTTAAATTTTTGTTTTATTCCGATCGGATATACATTGTATTTATTGATATTTCAGTTGTTTCTGAACCGATTTTGATCAAATAGAGTTTATTCTGCCATATATGCTCTTTCAAATTTGACACTAAGTTTTTCCTTAACTCACAACAACAAAAATGTTGTGCAGCACCCTCAATACCAAAACTGAACTACCCTTTAAGTTCCCAATATCTTACTTATTACATTATTTGTCATCGATTTGATTATTGTATAAACAAGGGCAGTAAAATGCCAAATGAGTAGCTTTGAAGCAAAAATGTATATAGTTCAAACTTAAGCAAGGTCATCACATGGACAGGGAGAATCATACTCGTCATACTAGGTTAGGGCAATATTTTCACACTATACACACGATTTTCATGGACCTGGTCGCAAAGTATAGTACATCAACATGTCTTGGCACATCAACAAAATAGTACACTCCAGCTATGCATTGTCCATGCATTGCCTGTGACACACAGCAGTATGTAATGATGGGTGAGTTGAATGACAATCACTTTACCTTTGATGGCTGAAGAGCTGATTAATGTCTATAGCTGCCATGCTCAAATTGTCTCCTAATCCTAACTACTGTCTCGGACTTGGCTTCTTAAAGTTTTCTCGAGTATCTGAAATGAAAACCAAAGAAAACACTATTAATTAAATATTTAAATCAGTAATTATACACATCTGTACAATACTCACTAGAAAGGTAGTATGACCATTTACGCACTATGCACAATTTCCTGGTCAAACAGAGTACATCTACCTTATTACACATCCACTAAAGTACATGGTCCAGTCAGCTGGACCATTTACACACAATACGCTAATATGCTGGACATTTATAAGCATACCGGGCATTCGTACACTGTTGCGTTCAACAGTTGATCACTGTGTGTTAGGACACATCACTACGGAAAAAGGACAGGAAATAACTTGTTTTTGTCTACATTTTGCGGTCTTCAAAAGAACAGAGTGAGTAATTATCATCAAATGATATGAATTGTGGATCACATAAACAACATTTTTCTTGCATTTGCTGGTAAATGGAGGGAAGAATCGGCCGACAAAAATATTATTGTGTTGGATAGTGCAGCAGGCGGAAGAGGTTCATCTCCCCACAATGCTATTGTAATGTGCGCATCTATAGACAATGCTGTTAGCATAAGAAACTTGATCACCAGCTCTGCAGTGTTAATGCCTAGAGATGGACTATGCATGCATTGCCTAGCTATGATACACAACAGAATGGTAATTAACCGATGTGTGGTATAGTAGTATTATACTGGGTGTTAAATGAATAAATCTCTTGACACTTTTGATTGTAAATAATTCAAAAGGTATACTAGCAATGAATTTTATCCATATTGAAGCAGATGACAGCTGAAAAGTGTAAATTTTTGTTGGGTGTAGTGGTGTTGCTCAACTCAATTTCACATAATTAATCAATTAATCAATATTTCCAAGTTACATTTTTTAAACAAAAAAACTCTTTGATCTGTATAAAATTGTTAAGATGCATTCAAGTCAATGAGTGTGTACACTGGTGTGTATCACTCCATTGTTATTGTCCACCCGTCCATCTGGTTGAGCCAGATTTATTGAAATCCAGTCCATAGCAATCATTCATGAGTTAGCAGACAATGCATCACCCTGAATACCTAGGGCAAGCCTCTATAATTATAAATTCAGGTGGAAAGAAAGATTGCCAATGCCAGGACAATTATTGTTATTGCGATACACACTCACATAATCATTGACTTGCACACAGTTTCTCAATTTGTACAGGTTTTTTTAGGACCAAATTTTGCAATCAACTTTTGAAAGTATTGATATATTGTATGAAAATTATGTGCATTATGCAACGCGGCCATATCCAACAAAATGTATATTCTTCAGCTGTAGAATCCATACAATAGTACTTTTTTAATGTCCACAATCAAAACTCAAGTGTCAAGGACTGAAGATTGGTATCTAACAGCCAGTACAATATGTAGATTACTGAGTGACTCTGTTCATGGTGACAATCACTCTGAGGCTCTGTGCAACTGATATTTCATATATGGTATACACTTGGTACTCAAATATTTTTTTTTAAATGACCACTTAGTCCACTTTTTCATGGAATGGCCCATATGGTATACAAAATGTTCTGAGTTAAAGATATGCAATTACCTTCTGACGATTTTTTGCAGACAGAAAAATTACTCTCTCATCTATGAATGATTGAACGGTTAGTTTGCTTACAAGAATAAAATAATACAAATTCAAAAGTCAATTGTCAAGACTCAACTTCTCACGTCAAGTCAGACAAGTTAGACTAGATCGACAAATCAATCATTTTCATGGCCTCTTTTACATTTAATTGCAGTCTTTTACTGTCGGCCATTCTAAAGATAGACCATACAATTGACGCCGCCCGTGCGAAGACCTAGCCCCAATAAGTGAGTTACGGACGGGCTGGCAAACGGGCCAGCAAACGGGTGAAAAAACAAAGTTTAAAACATTAGTAACAATGTTTTTGACACATACCGACCCTCATCAACACATTTTCTGTGTTTCCTTCTGTCTGCTGCGCGTTTTTTACATTTTCGTTCTCTGCTTGTGTTCGCAGTATGGTCATACAAACGCAGCGTACATGTATATACGCACATTTGACTGTATGATACCATGTATTTTCCGCAAAATGTGGCTTGTTTTTGCGGCAAATCGCAGCTTACACACGCAGAGAACGAAAATGTAAAAATCGCGCAGCAGACGTAAGAAAACTCAGACAAATAGCTGGAAATGTCAACTTTACAGTTCAGACATGAATTGCAAATGGAAGAGGATCCTGTATCCTGTATCATGGTATCATGTATTTTGGAGGTGGAAAACTGTCTACTTGAAGTCAAAGAATTTGAAATTAGGTAAGTAAAAACCCATATATTCATTTGTTCATTATGGGGGATTTTGTATCATCCATCAAGGTTTTTAAATTAATGTGAATATGTCAGGCGCCGTGCGTAGTTGTAGACAGTATACACGTCGGCACTGTTTTTAATATCGGCACACCGCGTAATATTTGTTTTTGCACGTGTTGTGAAAAATCGCGCATGTGATGATGCGCGCTACCCTTAAAAACTAAACTGGTCGAAATTTTGAGGAGAAATATTGCGTAGATCGTCCGCTACGAGTACATTTGTGAAATGATGCCAATAAAATTAACATCGCACAAGAAATTTGGAGTTGCTTGCATTGTCAACGAGAGTTGAGGGGGTGCCGGTATTAAAAACACTTCGAACTTGTGAAGCCAAAAAACCATGCGCGCGTTCGAAGGCGCTATCTCAAAATATAATTAATACATCGCAAATCTGATCATCGCATCGGAATCTGCACTATTTTCTCAATGTGTGAGTACAATTTCAAGAAATTTGTACAATGTTTAAGTCTTAAACTGTCGGAAATGTTTTAGTGTGCCGATGTGGGGGTCACTCAATCATAAACAGTTAAAAACAAAAGTGAAAAACTGATAATGATAATTGATATCGATATGAAATAGTCGCCCATGCCATGCGCTGCCATGCCATCCATCCCATGGACTTGGTGTAATTGTAAAATTGTAAATTGAATCCTCAGGCCCACTAAATTTATAAAAGCAATTCTTCTTTGGTCTTTCTGACTTTGTCCTTGAATTTATTGTGCGTGAAGCAAGTCTGAAACTCTGACAGACTGAGTCTGAAGCCTTGCCCTGGAAACTTGAACTGTTGAATAGCTGCAGGCAAATTCACCCACCTCACTTCAGTCCCATACGCTCAAATCACCGTTATTGAATATTGTTAATGTTAATGTTATAATTAATTGTAATGACTGAATTAATCGGAAATAAATAATCGAACAGGAACAAAGTAAACCAACTGTACTAACGTCATTATAGTTCATTAATTGTCAAATTAATGTCTATCTTTTATTTCCAACCACTACAAAATAGCGATATCAACTTACCAATGTCAAATGATCAAAAATTCAGATCCGTCGCCGCATCGCTCCCTGATCTGTTACGTTGATGAAGTAAGCGGCCAAACATTAACCATGCTCGATCGAATTGAAGCAAGCGAGCGAGCTGAAACCATTTCGACGATCGCCACCAAAACGGTACTGTAGTATATTGTACCAATATCCGGACCAATTATATCGGGAAAACTATTTTCACAGAACCTCTATTCTCTACATCTGGAGTTATAATTTTAACAGCAAATTTGTTATTACATTTAGTATTCAAATCCTGTCTGCAGGAGTGCAGGATATTATTATATCATATTTATCAAATTCAAACGAATAACAAAAGATAACATAGAAACCCAGGTCGACTGTCGGTGACTCTGTGCACCCCTCTGTCACAATTAGGGGCCCATACAGTGGGGTATTCATTTTTCTTTTCACCAAAATTGAGATTTTTATCTTAAAATGATCCATGGATTCTAAGCTTTAAGAAAATAAAACATTGTGGGGTAGAGGGTAGCTATTAAAAGGACAAATTAAGGATTTCGTTATCAATGTCGAAAGTGATTATTTTCTGGCTTAGATTGGAGATTTTTTATTGTACTTTTCATAAATAGACCAAATAAAATTGTCCCAAATCAAAATTTTTACCATCCAAATAGGGAATCTCTTTTTTTAGAGTGAAGCAGCAACATCTAATGTCATGTAGAACATAAACATGGCAGTTTATAGGTGATTAAAGGGGTAGTTTAGTTTTGGTAGAGAGGGCGCTGCACATCACAATTATTTTGTGAGGTAATGACAAACTGAGTGCCAAATTTGTTAAAACATGCAATTTTAATGGCAGAATAAACTTTATTTGTTCAAATTCGACCCAGAAACGGCTGAAATATCAATAAATATATCTGATCTCATAATTATTTGGGGCCCAAATAATTATATGATTTTTATTTCTTCAAAAAATTTAAAAAATGCTTGCACTTTTTCAAAAATTTTCAAAAGCGTTTTTTTTAATAGTTGTTGATGATCTCTCTATTTAATAGTTATTTCAATAAAACATCACATGCATAATTTTGTATGAAAAATGGTTGAAACCTTGCCTTTTTAGAAAGCGCCCTCTTGTGTTTTAATGGCTCTTTTTGAATGATAACAGGCTTTTTACTTAGTCGTTTGTAATTTTGTACACCTTTCGAGCATGATAGAGTTATAACTATTAGTTTATAATGTTACTGTCCAGGTTTGGTTAATAAAGTTCAGCCTTACCAAAACTGTACTACCCCTTTAACATACCCTAAACTTCCATTGAACCAACTACCGACTATTTATCCCGCTATGTTCCTATATTTTTTCATGTCACATTTATCAAACAAATATCAATATTGTCAGTTGTATATGAACTTTCAAGCTCATTTGCCGAAAATCAGATTCTTTAGACTAAAATTCTAAAAACTTGAAAGTATTCACTCAAATTCAATGAAATTTGGAGAGATTGTTCATTTTTCTGAGATGAAGAGAATAATGGTGGCTTTTAGAGGTATCTCTACAGAAAAAAAAAAAATGTTATGTTATATGTGTCCCATTTCTGATTTTTTTTGAAATTTTGATTTCACTAGGAAGATGGATGAATATTAGAAAAAGCCACCATTAGTTTGTTTGTCTATCACTGTAGTTTCTATGTTTACATTAACAAAGATGTATATACCCCTACAATTTTTAGAAGATGCGATTTGAATGATGGCATGTCAATTTGTTTTCTTTCTTCAATATATTTGCCTTTTGAGCTCTTATTTTAAGTCCTATTGTCTAACTGTTTACTTTTTTGGATTCCTCACATTCTCAGCTTTCCAGCAGTATATGGTTTGTAGGGGGTAAATAGTTTGAAAGATATTCAGGATTCCGTGAAAGTGCGCGAAAATGGCAAATAATACCCCACTGGGCCCCTTAAATGAAATGAATAAACCAATTCAAAGTGACATGACAGATGAGGCAGGGCAAACAGAACAACACAATGTACACCAAAGCAGCAATAAACATATCAGTTACATGCACAATATGTTAAACTTCATAAGTATATAACTCATGGAAAATATATGTATCTAATTTCTAGCATAAAAAGATCATTTTGCACTTGATCTATCTTGCATGATTTCAATTAATTATGATGGTCAAAAGAAATAAATAGAAAACAACAACATTGTTATATGCATGCACATCATAACAATAACAATCTATGAACACTTTAAAGAATGACTTATTTAACATGTGTTTAAAGGATAGTTGCAACAAAAGAAAGCAGATCATAATTGTTGAATATGTCCGATAATTAGTCCGATAGTCGCCGGGTACAAGTATGTTTTCAATATTCTCCCATTAAATTTGTTCATATTATTTTGAGATCAAGAATGTAGGAATTGGGAGACAGAGGGGTAGTTGTAACTTAAGATAATGACGGGGGGGGGGGGGGGGGGGGGGCATGCTCCTATAGCAATAGACACTTTATATAATTTGCTATATGGCCTACTTCATCATACTAATCATTGAAAGAAAACAAAATTATAGCACAAACTTCAGCTAATTGCAAAATCCAAATATAGAAATGACATCATACAATGTATAATCACATGTATAACAACTACATGTAATATTACATACTAGTAAGTCCAAGACTTACAAATGATATTTCCTTAGTAAGAATAAACGACAGCAACACACAATACAAATTTCAAACATTTAACAAACTTAGTACAGATGTCAAGCAATGAAGGATTTATATAATATTTCTTTCAATTGGATAGTATTTGTACTGTCCATTTTATTAACTTCAATAACAAAAACGAAAGGGAAAATTTACATTCATTGTTTGTCTACCAACAGGAACCCGCGGTTGTGGGGTAAGAGGGCATGAAGCATATATGATAAAATAACTATTACATAACATATATAATACCTTTTATCAATTGAGCACATAACAAACAATTGCTATGATTCAAAGGGGATCAGACGAATATAGGTGACAGAAAAGGAAGGGAAAAAACAGAACGTGTCGGAGAGAGAGAGAGACAGTCAGTGGTATACCGTGGTTTTATGTCTATTTTTGGTATGGAATGGAAAGTGTTTACCCAGGCTGGTTCATCTTTTGTAGAGAAAATCGTATAACTTGAAATAGCAGATACCTAACTTCAATTTCTTCAAAATGTCTTTCAGTCTGGATTGATTTTCTTTTGGACACAAAGCCTCGAGAACCAACTTCAAGGCAGATTAATTGGCATTTATATCCCTTTTCTACAATATCTACTATTTCAAACAACGCTATACAGTTCAATTTTCTTGCCATGTAATCCGTTTTATTTTATTATGCTTTTTGTCTTGTTTGGTTTGCTTCCTATCATGAGCGATGTTAGACACACTATGATATTTTTGTTAATTTGTAGTGATTATTTCGTTGATTGCTTCATATCAAAGAAATAAATGTTTCAATTGTTCAATACAAATTCGCCGTGCGTGCACTGATATTAAAATACAAATAAAATACATTCTATAACAAATTAATCAGATCGTGTTTCTTATTCCTACATTTATGAAATATTCAGTTATTGGTAAGACGAGACATAATGCAATACTTTGTTCGATTAATACAATACTGTATATTTAACAAAAAAACAATACTTTTATTTAGTTCTATATAATATTTGTAGTATGATTTTATTTATTGGCAATGATTCTTGCCATGTCAGAACTGGATTATAACCTCACCATGTATATACCGGCACCTAATCTATTTAACTTGTCTTTCTCCCTTCCCATCTGATTTTCTCTCCACCTCTCTCTCTATTCAACATAATAGTACCTCTAATTATCTTATGTTAATTATATCTCAAGTTCAATAGGCGTATAGGATGCAGGGGTCTGGGAGCTGCGACCCCCTCTCCTGGATGTTTGAAAACGGCCATATTCAGGCAAAAACACCCAGCATTCGGATAAAACCATTACAAATTCGGGCAAACTCATACTATTGGGCAAACATATCATATTCGGGCAGAAGCCTGCGATTACAATTCGGGAAACTAATTTAAACAAAAAGTTAATCATTTCCGGGCGGTTAACTTATTAACATATTTTAAACTTTTGTTCCCCTTTTTTTCTCGGAGAGGAACATTACATAATGTTCCCTCCACCACTGACCAATTAAATCTGTATAATATTCGATGATTATTTTGTAATTTCATTTCTTTGTCTGATATCTCAGGATTATGTGGATCTGTAGATGTTTTAGTTATTACTTATTAATTGGACCAAAACAGTTTTCCATATTGTTGGGCGAATAACGTTGAATCTTTAATTATTAGAGATCTATTTTGTCTGTGAACATGTTCCTTTCCTTACATTTCTAAATCATATACATATTCTAATTCAATTGGGTTGCTGAAGAAAATCAAATTATCTTGTAATTTTCGTAAGTATAACATTATTGCATTCTTCACACTGTGAATGTCTGATAACTATTGTTAAATACTCTTATACAACTATATGGTTGAGGGGATGTTCCATTTTTGCTAGTTTTGAAAACAGACATTGCAGCGGTTGACTGTGGAAAGTAATACATTAATGATTTCACCTGGAATTATGTACCAACATTGCAGCTAGAGTCTACCATTGACATCCACCTTTGGCCCACCATTGGCATACCATATGCACCATTTACCATTTGCCTACCACTGACATACCATTCACCAGTCACCATTGGCCTACCATTGGCGTACCATTCACCATCCACCATTTACCGTTGGCCTATCATTGACATACCATTCACCATCCACCATTGGCCCACCATTGACATACCATTCACCATCCACCATTGGACGACCATTGACATACCAGTATCATCCACCATTTGCCTACCATTGACGTACCATTCACCATCCACCATTTACCATTGGCCTACCATTGACATACCATTCACCAGTCACCATTGGCCTACCATTGACATACCATTCACCATCCACCATTGGCCCACAATTGACATACCATTCACCATCCACCATTGGCCTACTATTGACATACCATTCACCATCCACCATTGACATACCATTCACCATCCACCATTGGCCCACCATTGACATACCGTTCACCATCCACCATTGGCCCACCATTGACATACCATTCACCATCCACCATTGGCCTACCATTCACGTACCATTCACCTTCCACCATTTAGATACCATTTACCATTGGCCTACCATTGACATACCATTCACCATCCACCATTAGCCTACCATTGACATACCATTCACCATCCACCATTGGCCCACCATTGACATACCATTCACCATCCACCATTGGCCTACCATTCACCATCCACCATTGGCCTACCATTCACCATCCACCATTGGCCTACCATTCACCATCCACCATTGGCCTACCATTGACATACCATTCACCATCCACCATTGGCTAGCTACCATTAACATACCATTCACCATCTACCATTGACATATACCATTCCCCATCCAGCATTCAACATTGATCTACTTCTATTGGCATACCATTCATATATCATTCACCATCCACCATTGGAGGACCATTGATCTACCATTAAACATCCACCATTGATCTACCATTCACCATCCACCTTTAGCCTACCATTCACCATACACCATTAGCCTACCATGCGCATACATGGGCCATTGTTCTACCATTGTGACCATCCATCATTCGCCCAACATAGACATACCATTCACCATCCACCATTGGCCCACCATTGACATACCATTCACCATCCACCATTGGCCTACCATTCACGTACCATTCACCTTCCACCATTTAGATACCATTTACCATTGGCCTACCATTGACATACCATTCACCATCCACCATTAGCCTACCATTGACATACCATTCACCATCCACCATTGGCCCACCATTGACATACCATTCACCATCCACCATTGGCCTACCATTCACCATCCACCATTGGCCTACCATTCACCATCCACCATTGGCCTACCATTGACATACCATTCACCATCCACCATTGGCTAGCTACCATTAACATACCATTCACCATATACCATTCCCCATCCAGCATTCAACATTGATCTACTTCTATTGGCATACCATTCATATATCATTCACCATCCACCATTGGAGGACCATTGATCTACCATTAAACATCCACCATTGATCTACCATTCACCATCCACCTTTAGCCTACCATTCACCATACACCATTAGCCTACCATGCGCATACATGGGCCATTGTTCTACCATTGACCATCCATCATTCGCCCAACATAGACATACCATTCACCATCCATCATTCGCCCAACATAGACATACCATTCACCATCCATCATTCGCCTAACATTGACATACCATTCACTATCCACCATTTGCCTACCAATGGTGAATGGTGAATGGTATATTCACCATTCACCATTGGTCAACTAGTGACATACGTTTCACTGTGCACTATTAGTCTCTCATTGATTTCTCAGATTATAAGAATTAAGTACAAGACAATACTGTAAATGCAAATTTGAAGGCAACGATAAAGTTTGTTTTTCTTTTCTAGAAAATATTTATTTGTGAGTCCATGGCTGATTACACTTATGATTCAGGACTAAACACTAAACTATAAATTAAGTCTTTGGTACTTGCATAAAAGTCTTTTAAAATATGTCAAACTTAAATATGTTTTAAAAAATAAAAGTTTAGTAAATGATATGCAATAAAAAAAAAAACACAGCTGCATCACAAATCTGGCAATACAGGGTGGCCCCCCAAAAAAAACGGAACGAGGCACTTCCCAAAATATAGTTACAAAATGATTATGTCCATCGGATAGGGTGTCTTTTCCAATGAAAAACGATACCAAGAACAGTCATTTTGCTCGAGTAGTTTTTGTTTTAGGGCGCTGTGAGTGACACCATGTCACGTTCCCATTTTTGTCAATTTTTACCAAGTCAGTGCCTGATAAATCGATTTACTGCCCTTCATATCATCGAAGAACTATGCCCATTCTCTCGGTACACAGCTGAATGCACACTAACAATGGCACGCGTATTGCTCGTTGTTCGATGCTATTACGGGCAGTAAATGCGATTCATCAGGCACTGACTTGGTAAAAATTGACAAAAATGGGAACCTGACATGGCGTCACTTACAGCGCCCCTAAAACAAAAACTATACACAAGCAAAAAGACCGTTCTTGGTATCGTTTTTCATTGGAAAAGACACCCTATCCGATGGACATAATTATTGTGTTACTATATTTTTGGAAGTGCCCCGTTCCGTTTTTTTTTAATAGTAATAATTTGAATAAATCGTGAGGACATTAACACACTCAAACACCCCTCCCCACATTTAGATGTTCTTAATTTACCATCCTATAGTATACTCTCAAACCTAAATATGCAAAGTTTCCCAATATTGCTGAGAATTTACCTCCACTTCCACAATCTAAATCTTCAAAACATGCTTCAAGATTGTGAACCGCCTCTTGATCAGAAGCAGCATCTTAGACAGGTTTAAAAGAAACATTCAGCTGAATATCATCAGAGTTTAATACAATGGTATTTTATATCATGACATTAAAGAATGCTTGTGAAGCTAAGTAAATGGATAACAGGAATGGACTGCCAACTGATCCACCTGTGGAACGGTGAGACTAAGAAAAACAGGGTCTGACTTGGAATGATCATCATTTACACATACAATTTGATGTTGGCTAAAAATAGTAAAAGACCCTTAATGTTATAACCTTTAATCCGTTTTAATTGTTGCTGTTTCCGTATACAAAATCAATATAAAAAATACAGGAAGAAGTTGTCAGCTTTTCTTTTTTTTTACATTTCTCAATACAGAATGATTCAAAGTTAGAAAAAGAATGATTAATAATACAAAAAGTATAACAGTTAGCATGTACATACAGATATAAGTTGAGTACAGATTCAGCTGTAGAGCACATGCCCTACCGCAGCTATAGTCTTCCATGGGGACCATGCAGATTAATAAGAAGAGTGAGCAATCGATACCAGAAAAACCAAGGAAAGTAATGCAATAATAGAATCATATATAATGAATGAAAGGACATCAACATAATATCTCTGCAAATGTTGCTTTATAAAAGCATTTAAAGATGTTACGTTATGAACACTTTTAATAATGGTGTTAAAAAAGAATAGATCTCCTCTTAACCTGTTCTCGACGAGTTTCTGAAATCTACATAGACTTTGTACACGACCCAAGGGGGTTAAAGAATTATTTTTTTATGTGCTTTTTATATACAAATCTTAAAACCATTTTATAATGTGATACGTGCTGGAGACATTTATCTCTAGCCCCATGTATTACAAATTTCCACATTGGTAGATTTTCTTTTTTAAAATTCAATATTAAAAATCATGTTGTTTTACAAGCTGTGCTTATTTTCTACAACAACGTGATGTGCAAAGTGGGCTCACAATTTTATATAAAACAAAACATACCCCTTTATATATGCGTTAAACAATTTTCTTCAGATTTTGTTGTCCAATTACTAAACCTCTTGATGAAAATTTGTTTATAATAAAATCTCATGCTGTCTATTCAACACTATTGCAAGATTAAAAACTGTCACTTTATCATGTGCAACCATATTGTAAATGTCTATATTTCCTGTTATATTGCCCATTTAATACTTAAAGTTGACAACAAATTGCACAACTCATACCATAAAATTAACAGCTAATGCACACACATCCCTAAATGTTGACATTGCTGGTGTTAAAAAAATCATTAGCTGTAGTCAATCTATTCAATGGACCACTGGGAGCACTTGAAGCTGTGCCTGGGCCAGTCGGTGGACTGGCACTGGGGGCTGCAGTAGGCCTGCCTCTCGCACAGGGAGCAGTGGAACTGGCCAACGAGACCGCAGGTACACAGCTGGCCCAAATCTAAAGGGGAGGGGGGAGGGGAAGGAAGAAGGAAAATGAAGATTACTGTAGTGCAAGATAAAGCGGTATTGCATTAATACAATATAATCAAAACATCTGGCCCATAAAACCATATACAGCTGAGAAATTGAAAATATTGAATGATTATTTTGTTTGATTTGATTTTAATTTGATATATAATTTTGATTTTGTTTTTGGATCCAAAAAGGTGCAAAATATGGAGGACGAAGGCGACCAGAGTGCATCTCCGCAGATTGGACTTGTCTGTTGAGAAGCCTCAACGCACCAAGCCGAGTTGGCCCATGCAATGATGTTCTTTTGTGGTTTTGTTATTATAATGGTTTAAAAGCGTTACCGTTGAGTATTGGTATTTTCCGAAGTGCCCCCCCCCCCCCCCAAATTAATTGTAACTGATTTGGTTGATTTCAATTCCATGTGAAAGATCATGGGAAAAAACATGGGAAATAACAATAATTCCCATTCAAATGCTCTCATTGTTGTGAAATTTGCTTTCAAAATATTATATAAAAGTGATTGACGTCCGGCTATCAGATTTGGAGAACGCTAGCGCAAAGCGCTAGCGTTCTAGGTCCTTCTAACCGTATACACGTTCGCATCGGCGGCCATCGCGTTCATCTTTCGTTCAAAATCTGTTCGGAGTCGTGCTAACACACGGAGAGAAGTCGAGGAGGCGCATAAATCACTCATTTTTAGCGGAATGGAGGGAAAAATCATAATTTTAATCCAACCGATAGTTGGATCACATATTGGAGAATGAATCGGTGGTAAGTACCGTATCATATGTATAATTTTAAGCACAATTAGCGTGCACAAAGAATATTCATTTTCAGTCCCGTATCAGGAGGTCCTAGAATGCTAGCGCTTTGCGCTAGCGTTCTCTAGAGTTAATTTGACTCTTGAGTTGTAACGGCTCTTTTTGAATGATAACAGGGTTTTACTTTGTCGTTTGTAATTGTGTATACTTTTCGAGCATGGTGGAGTTACAACTATTAGTTTGTACCGTAATGGTGCAGGTTTTGGTTACTAAAGTTAAGTTTGACCAATACTCAACCATCCCTTTAATATGCATACCAAAATATTCAAAGTGAATATAAACAATAAACAACAACAACAACATACTAACAACAAACTAACTGTATGTAAAGAGGGGGGGGGGGGGGTGAAAGGAGAATGAGGGTTATGATATTTCAAGATAAAGTTGGAGACATCTCTATGAGATGCAATATTTTTAGATAATAAATATTTCTAATGTGCAGATTAGTTACCATAATATAGAAGAGAGCTAAATTTGGTTTCTGCATGCAAGTATCCAAATCTTTAAACATGATTATGTCCAAAGTAAAAAAAAAAAATGTTTTTAGATAATAAATATTTCTAATGTGCAGATTAGTTACCATAATAAAGAAGAGAGCTAAATTTGGTTTCTGCATGCAAGTATCCAAATCTTTAAACATGATTATGTCCAAAGTAAAAAAAAAAAAAAAAAAACTTTATATGTCAAATTAAGATAAAGTAACATTATTATTATTAAAAAGATCATCACTGTCATCATACAGGTACTTTTTAGAACGAAATTCAAAATTGGTCTTGGTTCCTTGCTAGAACATGAACAGAAAAAATACGTTCTTAACCAACCATCAAGTCTTTTCTAAAATCCACTAACCTCCATCTTCAATCCACTTGAGGAGCACAGACTCATTTGTGTAGATCTCATTCACCATCAGCTTCTTCTCGTCGACCGGTTCGATCTCTTCCAGCGTCTCTCGGAGGATGACGAAGGGCTTCTCACGCAGCTTGGGAGGCAGGGCGCTGTCCTTGAGGTCGTGGCGCAGCTGGCTAATGGTGCCCACCAGGTCAGCAGCCACTTTGCCCAGCTTCTGGAAGGTTCCATCGGCGTTCATCACCATGATGATCAGGTTCACACGGTCGGCAATAACTGTGCGTTAAATAATAAAATTTAACTTGATAGTTATTTATGTCCCTCCTTCCCAATGACCTGTCCTACAAATAATGGTTAAATTCATGTACAAAATGTCATTCCTATTCTGGCTCTCCTATTTCCTTCATTTCAGCTAGGGAGTCTACAGAAAATGGACATATGTCTAATTTTGATATCATGACTCCTGTTACCATCTTTTCTTGCATAAGAAAAAAGCTTCACTAATCTTGCATGAACCAAGTTGTTTCCTATGTTAATGAATCTTTACCGGTTTCCATTTCTCCATCCAGGAAGCCTGGAGGCAGCGCAGTGACAGTGACCTCTGGGGAACGACTGGCCCTGTGGAGACCCGGGGAGCGGCTGCGGGCTGAGAGGGCGCTACGCTGGCTGCATATCTCATCCTCATCCAGAATCAGGTTCTTGTTCAGGAGGCTACGGGGTAAATAAACAAACACACACATTTTGGAAGGTGCATGCTAACCAATGAGGCTGGAATTGACAGAGGAGGTTTACATGAATTATGGTTTAGTGATAACCCCTTGACTATGGGAACCAGGTGCGCTAAGTCTATGGGGATTCCAGAATATCTAAGGGAATGGGTTAACATAAACTTCTTTCTGAAATCCAGCCTTAATATACATTTGGCTGCCAATTTCAACTTTCATCATTAGTTTCCCTTGTGGACTGCTGGATACTTAAATCAAAAGTGCGGATCCCTGATAGCTCATGGGGTATTGACTGTGTAGTGGTTTTCTTTAATCCTATCCTCAAAAAATCGTTCTAGATTAAGGATTACATAAACAATTAACAAACACATTGTAAATGTATGATGTGTATCTATGTACATATATGGTTACAGCTCGTTATTCGAAAGGTTTGAAATTGTTTTGTATGTCTGTTATTCTGAAGGTTCAATTCTTCGAAAAAGAAATCGGGTTTGATATTCCGAAAGGTTGTTTGTCCAAAAATGGAAAGGGGTTCTTTATTCCAAAAATGGAATGGGGTTTGTTAATCAAAAAATGAAATAGGATATGTTTCAAAAAATGAAATAGGGTATATGTTTCAAACAAGAGCCCCAGGGGGGCACGACGCTCACCTGAGGTCAATCAATTCACATCTGGCGCATGTTCTCTCTGGCACCCTCAGAAGATATGAAATCAGTTGAAATCATGCCAAAATCTATAATGTGATGTACTATTTAATCAATAACTTTTGATCCCCTGTACCTAACATTATGATTTACCATAATGTTTGGGTGAATCATAAAAAAAGACAGACACACATATAAGACAAAGCTTAACACATTTCACCAGCCACTGACCACTTCAGCATATTAACCCCACTCACATAGGGACCCTATGGGGCCATTCTGCGATATGACAACTTGCATTGTCATTTACCGTAAATCTCCGTGTGTACAGCGCACTAAGGCGCACCCCCTACTTTCTAAAAAAAAGAAATTTTGTTTTGGGACACTTACTTACAAAGATCTTCAATTATGAGAAAAATTTATAACAAATTGTTAATTATTAGATAATTGCATATATAATGAGTACTGCTGCTCATGAATGTATGAATATTCATTAGTAATTTGCTTAATAAACTTGAATTTTTTACCTATTTTTTACCTATCTTATATATTTTTTTTTTTTGCTGTACCTGTGTATAAGGCGCACCCCCAACTTTTTCTATTTGTTTCCGACGGAAAAAAGTGCGCCTTATACACGGAGATTTAGGGTATATAGATACCTACATGTTACAAAATGTCATGTTTGGTTGGAATCTAATCATTGGTTCTGGAGAAGAAGATGAAAATGTATATTTCCTATGGTAGGGCCCCAAAAAAAAACTGTTACGCCCACAGGGCCCTTGTGGGGCCACCCACAAAAATCTTGTGAACAACTTTCATTCTTCATCAATAGAGGCATCTACATATGAAATATCAGGTCTGTCATACTTCTGGATCTTGAGAAGAAGATGTTTAAAATTTACATATTTTTTACACTTGGTGCCCTCCTCCAGGGCCCCCCTGGGGGCCACGCCCACCATTTTAGCAACTTTGGTTCCTCTACCCCTAAAGATGATTCCTGCCATGTTTGGTTGGAATCTAATCATTGATTCTGGAGAAGAAGATGAAAATGTATATTTCCTATGGTAGGGCCCCCAAAAAAACTGTTATGCCCACAGGGCCCTTATGGGACCACCCACAAAAATCTTGTGAACAACTTTCATTCTTCATCAATAGAGGCATCTAAATATGAAATATCAGGTCTGTCATACTTCTGGATCTTGAGAAGAAGATGTTTAAAATTTACATATTTTTTACATTTGGTGCCCTCCCCCAGGGCCCCCCTGGGGGCCACGCCCACCATTTTAGCAACTTTGGTTCCTCTACCCCTAAATATGATTCCTGCCAAGTTTGGTTGGAATCCGATCATTGGTTCTGGAGAAGAAGATGAAAATGTAAAAAGTTTACGGACGACGGACGACGCACGACGGACGACGGACGACGGACGACGGACGACGGACGACGGACAAAAAGCGATCACAATAGCTCACTTGAGCCTTTGGCTCAGGTGAGCTAAAAAAGGAAATGAGGTTTGTTAATCCAAAAATGAAAAAAAAAAATAAAATTAAAAAACAAATATTAAAAAAACAAATATTAATAACTAGCTCCTGAAATGTCCATCTCTGTCATAAAATGGCTATAGCATGGGCCTTCTTGTTCGACTGGATGTCTCAGTGGCGTAGCCAGGATAAGACGAGTCGGGGGCAGGCTGGTGGGGCAAGATTTCCCACAAAGGGGAGGGGGGGGGGGGGGATAAATCTAGTCTAAGATTATACGTGAGTTATGTATTCTCTAATATTATTTACCAAGGGGGGGGGGGGGGGACACAAAAAGATCAGTTTCTTCCCCAAGTAACAACTTGGCAGCAACGCTGATCACCACCCCCCTCTCCAGGCTAGGCCACAGATTATTTCATTTTGGGATTAACAAACCATATTCCATTTTCAGATTAACAAACTATATTTCATTTTGGATTAACGAACCCATTTCATTTTTGGATTAACAAACCCCATTTCATTTTAGGATTAACGAATCCCATTTTACTTTCGGATTGACGAATCTTTGGAATATATTGAACCCGATTGCATTTTTCAGTGAAACATCCATGTACATGTGCTTTTACTTACTAACACTGTTGATCTTGCTGAATGCTTGTAAAGGTAACCAAAGTCAGTCAAATGCACTCAAATAACTAGGCAAGGGTTTTCCATTAATTGACTTGAATTTATTGGGGAAAAAATTGTGTAATGTTAATTTGTTGTTGCTTACCCTCCATCAGGTGAGGGGGATGGTTCCAGAATGAGGGTTGGTACGTGTGAAGCATCTTGGACCAGACTACCCTGAGACCCAATCAAGCTACTTTCTGAGTCCTGTTCAGTCATAGCAACCTCTTCCACTAGGCCGATCTTATCTGTTCAGGAGAACAAAAAACCAGCAAAAATAGATCTACTAATTAATCGCTGACAAATTTGACACACTTTCTACATTTATGATCAAATACCGTAAATACCGGCGTAATCGCCGCATACTTTTTCCTCGAAAAAAACCTGCAAAGTCGGGGTGCGGCGTGTACGCAGAGATAGTCAAAATGTCACTCTTGACTGGCCTCAAAACAACACATTTCAGCAGGTGTGGGACTATTGGTTGTATTGCACTGTATTGTATTGCGTGATAAAACAGTATATAGCCAAATTGTCTACGTTTACCCTGGCCTAGAAATCTGATACGTTTTTAACTTCAAAGTTACGAAACAAATGCACACTACCAGCGCTGCGCTCGCCTAGCGGTCATCGATCTAGCTACGTGCGTTATGAATGCATTGCATTTGCACGTACGTACATCACAGTACCTGGTTCTCTGTAGTACAGTGCAGTACAGTAGGGTTAAATTTCACGCGCCGCCGATTTCATGCTAAAATTTGGCACATTTTCCCAGCCGATTTTCTGGTTTCCCGCCGTTATTCCCGCTTTTTTTGTCGCCAGTTTTCCTCGCACACTTTTCTCCCACATTTTTTTTTTTCAATTTCAATGCCCAAAGTCGGCATGCGGCGATTGCGCCGGTATTTACGGTAAGCATAAATCTTTTTTTTTAGGGTGGAATGAACATATGCAATGGTTTTGTACCTATTTGTGGTGAATAATTCAAGACTTCTCTTTAAAAGAAACTATGAGATGAGCCAATAGATCTGCCATATAGAATATCCCAGCCATCTAACCTGCTTATGTCTGACACGACATGAGATAAATACAGTGTTTATGTACCTTACACCAATTTTGAAGAGAATTGTTACTCGAGCTTGTACATGAGTTTTCTGGTTTCTCTTCTCTCTTCTCAGTTCTGTTTGGCAACAAAAGTGTTTACCAAATGATTCAAATTTATCCTGCCAGTGATATACATGCAGACATACAATGTAGGATATGGCACAATGTCATCAAATTAGCCACTTGGTAACAATGACAAATTATTCAGTAAACTTACGGTGGGTCTGCTGCTTCTGCTTGACGATGACTGCGATGATGACTGCGAGCAGGATGAGGAAGATGGTCAGCACAACGATGAGGATGATGACCCAGGTGGGAATACCGGAAGACGGGGACTGAGGGAAAACAATCCAGGAGAGAAGGGCATTATAGAAGAAAGACATTTCATAATATTTTGAGAGAGAGTATTGTACAAGAAATTAAAAACATTGTCTAGTTAGAGAAAGCATTTGACAGCCTGAATAGATCAATAGATCATATTAAGCAGAGCCACCCATTAGGAGGAATGTGTTAGATAGGAATTAATAAAAAGAGAACATTTAAATTCAAAATGATGTGATTTTGGTATAACATACATTTTCCAAAGATTACTCTAAGGAGACATGAACATTTGCTTGTGTGACTTACTGTTGGGTTGTAGGCAGAGCCACCGACGAGGAGGTACTCATCAGCGGTCAAGGACTGCCCATTGAAGGACATCGCAAGGTTACCATCCAAGATGTCATCCCAGATCTGACCTTGGACATAGTCCGTGTCTCCAACGATGTCAAATGTAATCAAGATCGAACCTATAGGAAGAGATGATATTTGAACAATTAAATATTGGTGTGAGTGACTGCAACCCTGACACTGACCGTAACCCCAAAAGGCTGAGTGTATCCAGCATCTCCCTACCAGAAAGCACACACTGTGAACACACTGTGTACACACTGCATAGACTATGTTATAAAATTGGAGTGTTTTCACAATGTGAACACTCATCACACTGTTAACATACTGTGAAATTGCCGAGATACACAGCACTATTTTACACAATGTAAACGCACACTATGTTCATGCTGTGTTCATACTGTGGCACACTGCGCTCTTTACGAGTCCTTAACGTTCCCATCTTACCTTCTGAAATGACGACGTTGCTGAAGGTTGCATTGGGGTAGTTGGGAGCAATGTGGTTCAAGAAGTTTGCAACCAGCAGATCCTCATTGCCCGCGGCGATGCTGCTGTAGTCGTAGTCAAATCGGATTGTCAGTGTCTCAGGTTCTCCAGAGTGACTAGATAGTTCATCCCCTACAACGTCAAACGGATCCAGCTCAAGGTTTGCAGAGTAGCTACTGGTTGGAACAGTCTTGACGGATACGGAGAGGACGTAGTAGTAGCTGGCCTCATCAATGGAGAGGAGGAAAGAGGCACGTGCAGTGGACAGGTCAAGGGTCGTGCTGGTATCACCAACAAGTGACCCTCTGTAGTTGCTTGGGTCAGAGACGGAGATGGTCACAGGCCACTGTTCATAGTCCTGTAAAGAAAAGAGGGAAGATTATATTAATATTTCCTCTGAGCTATTTCACTCATATTTGGTCCTGAGAACCACTATCAGAATTGCAGGAAACATTATGAACCTCCCTACATCATGTAACAAAGCAAAACATTTTCCAACATTTAAATCTGTGACTTCTATCTAGTCAAAACGATTGTTGGAGTACAGAGCTTTGGTAAGCTGACGTTATAAAAATAAGTTAATAATACTACTTTAATTAATTATGCCCTCAGATTCTCATTACTAGACATGTACACTTTTGTATCTTGTGTAGATCTGTACTCCAGAATTGTACACCATCGGTAATGTGAGAGCTTGTGTACGTACCTTTCCGGCGAGGTCTGTTGGCACATCGCCGGTCTCTCTCTCCCTCAGTTCCACAGTGACTTCAAACACCTCATTCTCGGTGACATCTGACACAGGAACGGCAATCGCCACCAGCATATAGGGCTTGGGCGCAACCCGGAAAGCAGCCGAACTGACAGTCAGAGAGGACGTGTTTGATGGGTAGGTGATGGCAAACTGGAGTACCACGTCATTGGCGGTGATGTTGATGGTGAGGTCTGTGAAGTTAGCCCATCCGTTGATGAATGGGACGGTCTGGTTTTCACCTTGGAAGCCGATGGTTCCATTAGAGGATCCACTGGTAATGTAGGCACTCACCAACCACGGATAGGCTGTTGTGCCCAACTGAGAAATGGCATTGCCCTGAAAATGAAAAAGAAATAAATTAATATCTTAACTAGTACAACCATAACCAATTATAAAGGGTACCGCCACCCAAATATAATATCCTCATAAATAAAATGTAAATTTGATAGTAGTTCATTCCACCACAGAATTCATTAAAATATGTTTCCAGAAAAATTATATCATTGG
The DNA here is from genome assembly GCA_037951105.1 of Echinarachnius parma. Taxonomy (NCBI): domain Eukaryota; kingdom Metazoa; phylum Echinodermata; class Echinoidea; order Clypeasteroida; family Echinarachniidae; genus Echinarachnius; species Echinarachnius parma. The sequence goes on from JBAMJV010000427.1 coordinate 33,705, forward strand.
TAAAAAGCATTACCATACTACAACATGACTATTCATGGGTCTGCATAAATGGCGCATCATCCTTATCTCCAAACGTATGCATGAACAGAATAGGTGCACTCACAAACTTTTCGCGCATGGCATACAAAACCATTAGGCCATAGTGGTTCCGTTAGTGGTGGTAATTAGTTGCAGTGTTTATGAATTACACAACCCTCTGCAAAGTGTTGGGCATCTATTTGATATTACACAACGGTCAAAAAACTATTATAGTGCTGATGTGTTATTCTTTGTCTGGTCCCCTTTTATAAGGTGGATAGATGAATACAATTACTTTTATGCGCATATTCACCAAACACAGTCTATGTGGAACAACATTCTTATAAACTTCCATCTGTTCTATTTTGTCCTCAAGGTACTTTGAGTCGTAATTGGGGGCAACAGAAATCTGTATCCCCGGGGGTGTTACTACAGATTGACGATGTGTATGCATGATCGTAAAGAATTTCACGTAGAAGGCGGTCTTTTTTACCATGCATTCACAAACATTCTTTTGACTGAAATGGTTGTCTGAATAAAGATACACTTTGGTACCCGGTAACAGCACCCACACATGAATATCTGAAATTCACAGCCCTATATATTCACTAACCAAGTTGTCCAAGACCATAAGCTTTGGTTGTTCTCCAAATGCACTTCCCTCGATGGCATCGCCTGGCTCTGAGTGCAACACCAGCGTGGACGCTACCAAATAGACGGTGGGCCCTGCCAGAGCAGCTTCTAGCACTGCTTCTGCCTCCAGTGCTTGCTGCTCTGCAATGCTGGAGTCAAAGGAAGCATTTGAAGAAAAAAAATGTTCAAGAAATATGTCAGGTAGGGACAAAATATATACCAAACAACATAAAACAAAGCGGTAGCAAGAAACTGGTTTAAGCAACGAATCCGACTATAAAATTAACTTATGTAAGGACAAATAAGTGAATGTAAAGATATTTAATACATTCACAAAGTTAAACTAGATGCTCTTTGACTGCGCGCAGTCGAAAATGATGCCTCTGCCATTACGCAATTTATTTAATATCAAGCCCAAATCAACATGTACACTGAATTAATTTAAAACTAAATGTTCATGGTACTCTGTCTTTTAGATCTTGACGTATACATCACAATTAAGAGCTATATTTAAGTGACCTTGACCTTTGCCCTCATGACCCCAAAATCTAATGACTGCAATTGCTCCTTAAGATACATTCAGGTATCAAGTTGGATTGAAATCTGATATTCAGTTCTTGAGATTTCCAATCACAAGCTACTTTTACATATAATGAGCCCTGTGACCTTTGACCTCATGACCAGAAAATCTAATCAGTTCAAAATTGGCTCCCCAAGAAACATACATGTACCATGTTTGGTCAGAATCCGTCAATCCGTTCTTGAGATAATGCAATCTCGAGCTATTTTTGCATATGGGCAATTCCACGAAAAAGTGGACATGAACTAAAAAAAACAATTGGCTCTATTTCAAATCCTATTGATTTTTTCTGGATTATTTTTCCATACAACATGATCCTATGATTATATCTTTCAGTTCACATGATTTTTTTTATTCTCGGGTGTCTCCTTATAGGAGAAACAGAAACCATACATGAAACTCCACACATGGGATGACCCTGTGCAAATTTCAGGAAAATCCTTATATTTTCCAAATTTTCTGGTATTTTTATTATTTAAAGGGGTAGTTTAGTTTTGGTAGAGAGGGCGCTGCACATCACAATTTTTTGTGAGGTAATGAAAAACTGAGTGTCGAATTTGAGAGAACATGCAATTTTAATGGCAGAATAAACTTTATTTGGTCAAAATTGACCCAGAAACGGCTGAAATATCAATAAATATATATGACCTTATAATTATTTGGGGCCCAAATAATTAGATGATTTTTTCAAAAATGTTTTTAAATGCCTGCACTTTTTCAACAAGAGCCCCAGGGGGGCACGACGCTCACCTGAGGTCAATCAATTCACATCTGGCGCATGTTCTCTCTGGCACCCTCAGAAGATATGAAATCAGTTGAAATCATGCCAAAATCTATAATGTGATGTACTATTTAATCAATAACTTTTGATCCCCTGTACCTAACATTATGATTTACCATAATGTTTGGGTGAATCATAAAAAAAGACAGACACACATACAGTTTGTATAAGACAAAGCTTAACACATTTCACCAGCCACTGACCACTTCAGCATATTAACCCCACTCACATAGGGACCCTATGGGGCCATTCTGCGATATGACAACTTGCATTGTCATTTACCATAAATCTCCGTGTGTACGGCGCACTCGTGTATAAGGCGCACCCCCTACTTTCTAAAAAAAAGAAATTTTGTTTTGGGACACTTACTTACAAAGATCTTCAATTATGAGAAAAATTTATAACAAATTTAATCTTGTGAACAATTTTCATTCTTCATCAATAGAGGCATCTAAATGTGAAATATCAGGTCTGTCATACTTTTAGATATTGAGAAGAAGATTTTTAAAATTTACATATTTTTTACACTCAGTCCCCTCCCCCAGGGCCCCCTGGGGGCTACGCCCACCATTATAGCACATTTTGTTCCTCTACCCCTAAGGATGATTCCTGTCAAGTTTGGTTGGAATCCAATCATTGGTTCTTGAGAAGAAGATGAAAATGCATATTTCCTATGGTAGGGCCCCCAAAAAAATGTTACCCCCACAGGGCCCTTATGGGGCCACCCAAAAACATCTTGTGAACAACTTTCATTCTTCATCAATAGAGGCATCTACATATGAAATATCAGGTCTGTCATACTTCTGGATCTTGAGAAGAAGATGTTTAAAATTTACATATTTTTTACACTTGGTGCCCTCCTCCAGGGCCCCCCTGGGGGCCACGCCCACCATTTTAGCAACTTTGGTTCCTCTACCCCTAAAGATGATTCCTGCCATGTTTGGTTGGAATCTAATCATTGATTCTGGAGAAGAAGATGAAAATGTTTATTTCCTATGGTAGGACCCCCCAAAAAACTGTTACGCCCACAGGACCCTTATGGGGCCACCCACAAAAATCTTGTGAACAACTTTCATTCTTCATCAATAGAGGCATCTAAATATGAAATATCAGGTCTGTCATACTTCTGGATCTTGAGAAGAAGATATTTAAAATTAACATATTTTTTACACTTGGTGCCCTCCCCCAGGGCCCCCCTGAGGGCCACGCCCACCATTTTAGCAACTTCGATTCCTCTACCCCTAAGGATGATTCCTGCCATGTTTGGTTGGAATCTAATCATTGGTTCTGGAGAAGAAGATGAAAATGTATATTTCCTATGGTAGGGCCCCAAAAAAAACTGTTACGCCCACAGGGCCCTTGTGGGGCCACCCACAAAAATCTTGTGAACAACTTTCATTCTTCATCAATAGAGGCATCTACATATGAAATATCAGGTCTGTCATACTTCTGGATCTTGAGAAGAAGATGTTTAAAATTTACATATTTTTTACACTTGGTGCCCTCCTCCAGGGCCCCCCTGGGGGCCACGCCCACCATTTTAGCAACTTTGGTTCCTCTACCCCTAAAGATGATTCCTGCCATGTTTGGTTGGAATCTAATCATTGATTCTGGAGAAGAAGATGAAAATGTATATTTCCTATGGTAGGGCCCCCCAAAAAACTGTTACGCCCACAGGGCCCTTATGGGACCACCCACAAAAATCTTGTGAACAACTTTCATTCTTCATCAATAGAGGCATCTAAATATGAAATATCAGGTCTGTCATACTTCTGGATCTTGAGAAGAAGATGTTTAAAATTTACATATTTTTTACATTTGGTGCCCTCCCCCAGGGCCCCCCTGGGGGCCACGCCCACCATTTTAGCAACTTTGGTTCCTCTACCCCTAAATATGATTCCTGCCAAGTTTGGTTGGAATCCGATCATTGGTTCTGGAGAAGAAGATGAAAATGTAAAAAGTTTACGGACGACGGACGACGCACGACGGACGACGAACGACGCACGACGCACGACGGACGACGGACGACGGACGACGGACAAAAAGCGATCACAATAGCTCACTTGAGCCTTTGGCTCAGGTGAGCTAAAAATGTTCAAAGCTTTTTAAAAATAGTTGTTGATGATCTCTCTATTTAATCATTATTTCAATAAAAACATCACATACATAATTTTGTATGAAAAATGGTTGAAACCAATGCCTTTTAAGAAAGCGCCCTCTTGAGTTTTAATGGCTCTTTTTGAATGATAACGGGCTTTTTACTTAGTCGTTTGTCATTTTGTATACATTTCGAGCATGGTGGATTTATAACCATTAGTTTATAGTGTAACTGTCCAGGTTTGGTTACTAAAGTTTAGCCATACCAAAACTAAACTACCCCTTTAAGGCACCAAATTAATTTGATGACTGATAAATCAAAGTACCTTTTCAGATTAATTAATTTTAATTTTAATTTTAATTAATCAAATCCTCCGGACAAACTGTAATGTCCGTGACGCTGAACAATGTAATGTCCGTGACGCAACGTTTTGTTGTCTAGATCACATATACCTGGCCCGTTTCGCAAAATCCAACTTGGATTCAATTCATCATTGCCTTGTCTATAATTGAATACCTAAATCACCTTTGTGAGGTCTCAGAACTCACAGATTTTTGCAAAGATGTATATGGATGCAAAAAGTCATGTCCAAAAAATGTAATGTCTGTGACGGCGCACATTTTGCAGAATTACTCAGTAACGAATTGGATAAATGTTCTGAAACTTTTTTTGCATACTTAACCAGGCTATTGCTTTGTAATCAAAATAAAAGTTAGACATTAGGTAGAGGTATGAATTAGTAGTGGCATTGGAAAGTCATGAAAATACTGTCTGTTTGTAATGTCCGTGACGCTGGAGTTGCCCATATATAATGAGCCCTGTGACCTTTGAACTCATGACCCCAAAATCTAATCAGATCATCGGCCCACCAAAATACATACATGTTCCAAGTTTGGTCAGAATCTGTCAATCTGTTCTTGAGATAACGCAAAAACGAGAACGGGACGTACGGACATACGGACGGACAACCAAAAACATAATGCCTCCGGCAACTTTGTTACGGAGGCATACAAAATGTGTAAATGATTTTACTATTGATCTACATGTAAATTCATGTAAAAACATGTATGCAAGCTAGTGTACTTGCATGTCTGGGGTAAAATATCCTTAGGCGCTAAATAAATTGCAAACATCTTTATTCTTATCATATGGGATCATCATCAAGAGAGTGTTTCAAAATAATTTTTCAAAAAGTATTCCGCAAACATTAACCACTTGACTGCTGCAGGCTATAATGCGCATTGAACCCCAGGGTGCCGAGGGATTTTATTCACACACACAATTTACATGCTCAAATCACATGATATTAATTTATGAATGAAAACTGAACATATTTAATTGTATATGAACTGGTAACTGTATATTCATACTTCTGACACCTCAACAGATCCTTCACTAAAGTCAGCTTCGCTTCTATCATCAAAATCGTTTGTAATGTAAGTCACCATATTGAACAGTGATGCTGTACACTTTCGCTATGGAGATGTGGATCAAGAGCCTATAAATCACAGCAAAAGCCTCGATTATTTTTTATAGATAGCGCCATCTGTTGTCCAGAGTTTCAATTTTGCTATGCAGGTAGCGGTATGCACCATGCGGTGCTGACGCTTCAAATCAGACAATAGGATAAGCACGTAATATTACGTGGTCCGCGCAAAACGTACACTCACCAAGCACGTAATATTACGTGGTCCGAAGTCAAGTGGTTAAATGTGTACTTACGTCATGTTTCCGTCTGATGGTCCGCCTGTTCCGTTGGTGGCCCTCACTCCGCCTGTAGGGTCAACAGGTTCAGCCACAGGGTCAGTCATGGCCATAGAGGTGATGGTGACTCCCAGAGACCTCTCCAGGGAGCCTGTCTGCATGGTGTCAGCCAGGGTGGATTGCACCACCAGCAGTTCATCAAAGTCAAGAGTGGCTGTTGGAGAGTCTGTGTTGTTGGAGAGAATGCAAACACAACTTATTTTTTATTCATAACCCATACACTTGTTTGACAAGCAGCTCATAAAACGTTTAGGCCTTATTGTTTGAGCATCTTAAAGGCAAAACGCAATATTTGATATTTTCTCTGCATATAGCCTATCAATCAAACCTTCATTTATTGTGCTAATTGGAGTATCCGTAGCCAACAAAAAATGCAACAAGGATAGAGAAGACTCAGATTATCAGAACTTGATCTCGTCTTGTGCCTTAATGCCTCAGAGATGCTCTCCACCGCCAAATCTGAGACAGTTGAACAGCTTATAAAATGTGTCATTTTATTTTCAAAATAGAAGATTTGAAACATGGAGCTCATAAAAATTCAGGTTTTTATGGCATGAGCATCTAAAAAGGTTTCCCAAAGACTTTGTTATACTTATCAATTTAACCTTCTTATTACTGGACATTATCATGTACATGTATGTCATAGCTAAATAGTTCTTTCCTCGAGGTGGTAATGACAAACTTAAAGAGTGATCTTGACTGACCTGTAGCTTCAGGGGCTGGTGTAGTCGCATTGTTGCTATCAGTTTCAATGCTGAGTGCTGGGGATTCCCCGATCTCAATCACTACCTCAACGTCATCATTACTCGATCTCTTCTTGCGCCTTGCTTCAGAGATGATCTCCACCACACGGATCTGAGACTTGTCAATGTTCAGCAGGTTGGCCAAGTTTTCCACCAGGTTTTCTTCAAAGAAGTTACTCACTTCGACTGCAGGCACCCCAAAGGTTGTGATGACAACCGGTGTGGTCCTGATTTCAACATAGTCAGACCCTCGCACAAGGAAGTAGAGGGTGGCATATTCACGGTCAAAGTAGTTCTCACCAAGATACATGGAGTCCACAGACGGCATGAAGTCTGTGTCTGGCGTCGGAGCGATCCACTGCAGCGCTCCATTGACATACTCTCCGTTTGTGGGCAGGATGTAGATTCCATTGACATAGACGTCTAAACGTTGAGGGTTTGCGTACCACACACCAACGGTAACGGCCTGGCTCGGGTTCGCATTGAGGAGATGATAGCGTAGACGCTGAGGATTGGTTCCAGTGAAGACCAGCTCGTAGTTCTTGTTGGTTGCCACGATGGTGTAGAAGGTGCTGATTCTCTCCTGACAGGTGTAGCCCAGACACCAGCCGTGGTCCATGGGGCCGTTGATCAAGTCCACGTAGCCATCACTAAGAAGTGCCATGGGAGTCACCCTGCGCGTCTCTGTGTCAGCATCCATGCTCTCCACAATCATCATCATGTGGTCCAGGTCGTGGCACTCCCAGTTCTGCCACTCAGAGTGCCATACACAGTCATCGTTTCGAATGATACCTGGTGCATAAGATAAGTAAATTAATTTACAAAATGATTACACATGCAATCAAAACAATGGCTTATTTTTTACATGCATGCGTTTTGTGCTTTTATTATCGTTATAAAAGTGTTCTTAATGTTTAAAGGGACTTAGTAACATTGTCCAAATCCTCAAAATAAAATTGTAATTCTAGCGGTTCCTTTATACCTTGTTGTATTCGTATTAACAATAAAATCATGGGACAGCTTTCGGTTTTTCAAATTTCCCTTTCATTACAAAGATATGTATGATTGAAGTATTTAGATAAGAAAATCTCCGGGCGAGATTTTCATCCCTGTACAAAGTGAATGCAGTGAGTTGGTGAATATCACCCAATATCACTTTGCATTTTCGCTCATTACTTGGCCATACATTGTCCATTTGACCTGAAATTTTCACACAATACCCTGAGGACATATGAGATAACAACAGTATACATTGCATCAACCATTCATCAGTTTTTGCACATCTCAACAAAGTTACTAGATCCCTTTAAACCTTCTGCATGACAACTGCATGATAAGCGAGCTAATTTTAAGACCAAAACATACCATTATACGGAGCCTTGTCTGCCTTTGGTATCCTTGACCCATCAGGATTTGTCAGCAGCATCTTGGGGATGCGGTAGTCTCCGAGTCCACGACGTCTGTCTCCATCCCACTCAAAGGCGGAGTCAGGGATGAGGGTTCCTGGGCTACCAAGAATGCTGCCATCAAGATCACGGATGATGGCTTTCTTGTGAGCATCGCAGTCCATGTCCACACAATCTGATGGATTGACCCATCTGAAATTGGCAAGGTTTACAGGTTTGAGAAAACAAGGCAATAGCCGTCAAGTGTCTTGCCCACTTGCACGCATTCATGCAACATTGGACCTCATTTCACCTTTGACCTACTTATGTGACCTACATGTATATCATATGGATACCAATATAGGTATATGGCACCCACCAATCGAGTTTGGTTACAAAGAGATGCAGGGTTGGAAAGTTACCAACCCTAATAGACTCTTGCAAATAAAATTTCACAGTGGACCTCATTTGACCTTTGACCTACTTATGTGACCTTCGACTCAAGAATATCATAGGGCATCTACCAAATCAAGTTTGGTTACAAAAAGATGCAGGGTTGGAAATTTATCAACCCTCATAGACTCGATCTCGCAGGTAAACTTTCACATTTTACCCCATTTGCCCTTTGACATGCTTATGTGACCTTTGACCCTAGAATATCATGAAGACCAATATATGCTATTTACCAATCAAGTTTTACCAAACAGATGCAGGAAAGTTATTTAAACGTTTGTAAGGGTCACGGACGGATGGACGGATGATTGAAAATCATCTCTAAGCACTTTACATTATTACCCCCGTCATCGGACACACTCACAATCACTTTCTGCTCCCTTGGGAGCAATGCACAAAAGAATCACTTTGGTAATATCGAATAATAATGTTTGGGTGTTATTTTGCTTAAAGGGATAGTTGAGTATTGGTCAAACTTAACTTTAGTAACCAAAACCTGCACGATTACGATACAAACTAATAGTTATAACTTCACCATGCTCGAAAAGTATACACAATTACAAACGACAAAGTAAAACCCCTGTTATCATTCAAAAAGAGCCGTTACAACTCGAAGTGTCAAATTAACTCGGCGCGAAGCACTAGCGTTGTAGGTCCTAATACGGGACTGCAGTGTGCGGTAATACGGGACTGTAGTGCAGTCACTGTGTGCGGTAATACTATACAGTAGTACGTGTATATTATGTATCGCACCCATTCGCATTCGTTCGCCTTTCGTTCACAGTCGCGCTAACACACGGAGAGACTGGTCCATGAGGCGCATATATCACTGATTTTTTGCGGAATGGAAGGAAAAATCATAATCTTAATCCATCCGGTAGTTGGATCACATAGTGGAGAGTAAATTGCTGGTAAGTACCGTATCATATGTATAGTTTTAAGCACAATTAGCGTGCACACAAATATTTGGTTTCAGTCTTTTATCAGGAGAACATAGAACGCTAGTGCCTCGCACTAGCGGTTCTAAAAAGTGATACCCGGGCGTCAACCACTTTTATATGATATTTTGAAAGCAAATTTCACAACAATTAGAGCATTTGAATGGAAATTATTATTATTTCCCATGTTTTTTTCGATGATCTTTCATATGGAATTGAAATCAACCAAATCCGTTACAATCGATGTTGGGGGGCACTTTGGAAATTACCAAAACTCAACTTGGCCTTTAATTAGATCTATATATATATATATATTTAAAAAAACCTCACAAAAAGTTCTGCAGTTCAAGTTTAAGTGCTAATAACTTGCTTTTTCCCTTATTATTTTACTTGATTTTGGTATCATTTACAAGCCTGTTTATATTCCTCTTAACACTGATACCCCATTTGTAATGATTAATATGAATTACAACTTTAAACACCATATGGGGCCAAGTCAAGATTGAAATATTGCAAATTGCGTTGTTATTGTGTGACGTTAAAAACACATGTGTAAATCTCCAAACAAATGAAGAATTCACATAGATTACATAATGATGTATACTGCAACATTTCCCTTTTTAC